>OZ029918.1:10184255-10214255 GCA_964023275.1 Norana najaformis | reverse complement strand
CTCAACGACACTATCGATTGGACAGTGGCCGTCCAACGTCCAGAAGGTGACGTCACTCATATTTCTTTTGAATTATGCAGCGCCCGTTTACAAGCGCTAGATCAAACCCACCTTAAAACATGTTAATGCTAACAGCGACGTCGACAACGACACTGATGATGTCATTTTATTGTCGTTTATGATGAGTTTGAACAATCTTCAACAACCCAAATCATGTCTTACATCAGCTACTCCCACCAATTAAAACCTTCAGTTATTCCCTACGGCCCCACACCCATGATCGTAGTATTCCTCCTGCTGACAATTTAACGCGTAAGTGTTTTATTGTTAGGATGTTGTATGAATATTAAGTTTTCTTGTGTTCTTAAATACTTGTAAACCGATGTGCGATTAGCTATTGGTTAATAAAGAATATACTTACTTACTTACTTGTTGTTGTTGTTACTGATGTCGCTGGTTGTGAGCTGATTTTCCATGGAACACATAGAAATGTGTGAACCCGATATGATAATCATTTAAGTTAGGCTGGGGATGAGCGATGAGCAGTTCGTGGTTGCATGAGATTAACATGACATGGTAGAGTGAGTACTAAGGCAGCAGATGTGACTGCGCTGTAATATTAGTTGTCAGCCCTTTTTATGAACACGCTGTATTAAATGACGCGGGAAATTTGAACGCGCTTACAACTTACGCGCGCATTCGTGGACATGCGCAGTGTAGCATACTTTGCAACACACCTGTCTAGACATGTTAGGCAAGCAGAAATGTATTGACTTGAGTGAGATACATGTTTATTACGTCTTTTTATAGCGCTGTTAAAATTTATACTTTGGGGAAACTTTACAGATTTCTGTGATAGGGAACGCTGTTGAAAAGAAGAAGCTCAATACAATTAAAAAATGAAAGAAACCTTCGTGATTTTATGTGAAAATAGACCCCGTTATTTCGTATGAGATATTACAAGTAGATCTTATGCAGTAGTGTTTTGTGCATACGTACAGTGCAGTCGAGTTTCAGCCGTTGTCGGAGACAGATAGGCCTTTTGGTCGATGTTTCATGGAATAACACGAAGAAGGACATCGTGTAATTGGAGTTTTATACGTATCTGTATAAAGAGAACGAAGTTTATGTAATCTCTACAGCTTGTTCACGTTTACATCGATGATGATGTTTTAAACTGATGATGATGAAGAAGTAGAAGGAGAAGAAGAAGAAGATGATGATGATAAGGAGGAGGAGAAGGAGAAGAAGGAGTAAACGTAAGAGGAGGATAAAGAAGAGGACGAAGATGAAGATGAGGAGAACGACGACGAATACGACTGCGACGATGAAACGATGATTGCGATCATAATGGGACTCGATTAGAGTAACAAAACGTAGATCAGAATGTCAATGTAACGTAACGTAACGCCATTTAAGGTCTCCGTGTACGAACCGTGCTCGCCCGAGATTAAAATCTCTTAAATATAGGCTACTGATGGTGGCTCGGGCTAGCAAGGTTCGTACACGGGGACCTTAATTGGCGTGGCGCCCATTCAAACGGGCAGCGGTGGGGAAGGATCTGTCACTATCAGTTCATTGAAAAATCAACAGGGTCGAGGCCGTACGGTCGCTTTAGAAAAACATGTACATTTACATTTATGTACTATAATTGTATGATGAATGTATGTATGCATGCATTTATGTAAACAAGTATGTATGGAAGTAAATATGTATGTGTTCGTGTAATTAAGTACAAATATATGTAGGTGTGTATGTGTGTATGTTTGTAAAGGCACTTAAAGCGCATTTTAAGTAACTCAGTAGCATGGTGAGGTACTGATATGTCACTGCATATAGCGCCAGTTAAAATATCTAATCAGAGTCGCTTGCAATGTAATGTAATGAAACTACAGTATATGTATCTGTAGACATTTATATGATGCGCCACCAAAGGCGCTTTAGCAGCTGGATGTAATGTAGTTCTTAACTTTATGTTGTATTGAAGGACGACATTCTGAGTCGACTGAGTGACCTCGTGACCTTTTCTCTCAACGACTCTTCCGGTTACAAGGAAAACCTCATTAAGGTCGAAATCTTCTTTGAGGAGTTCGACTTCGAGCTGATGGAGGAAGTGCCAGCTTACCTGGTAGGACAAAGTTAACTCTGGTGGACTCTCCACAGGAAGGGGCTACTGGATACCAGTTGACCATGGGGTACTGGAGATCAGGGTACTTGGGGCAAGTTGGACTGAGTGTAGTTTCTGGCTTCAAGTAGTAATGGAGACCAGTTGGGCAATGAGGTGTACTAACCCAGGGATACTGGAGATCGGTTACATACATACATGCATGCATATATACACGCATGCATGCATGCATACATACACACATACATGCATGCACACATTAACACATGCACACCAGTATAGCTGAGAGGGGGTGCCCGAGAATGGGGCACTTGAGACCATTTTGGCTGGAAAGAGGTACTGGAGCTCAGAGGTACTGGAACTTGGAAGGAGGGGTGAGAGGTATTAGAACTGAGGTGTTACAGTGCACTAGAGCTTACATTTTCATGGCGGGTACTGTTGTCGCACTCCATTTTGTAAAATATGATGGTACTATAAAACTTAAACTCCATAATTACCCACTTCCATTACTGCCACCTAGCGAATAAGAGTTTCGTCTTTCGAATTACTTACGTGCGAGATGCTGTTTGCCACCTAGCGAATGATGTAATTTTGTTCATTTTAGCTGAGTAAGTTCATATCGGACATCGGCGGCGTGCTCGGCCTGTGGCTCGGAATGTCCTTTCTAACGGCGTGCGAATTCTTCGAGTTCGGGCTGGACATCCTGATATTTGGAATCGGTCAGTGCATCTACTACGTGAAAGGAAAAGACAACAGCGTAGTCCAGAACGTCCGGCCGCTCGGTCAACACCCAGCGCCGCAACCACAGCGCCCGCCCACTTCAAAGTCCATTGGCCTCGGTGCTGGCGATGAAATGGCGATGAGCACAGTAGCTTAAAATAGAACATCTCCAATGACGTAATGTCACGTAGAATTTATATAAACTAGCCTATTCCGCGCAGAGAAACCGCGCATTAGTTCTGCAAAATGTCCCTTCTAGAAATAATCCCATGTAGCCCCCCATTTCTCACTCTCCCTCCTATCGGCCTTTCCATCCACTCCATACGTGTCCCTTCCCCATCTCCCCCTGTCCTGTCCCTGTTCTGTTCGACCAAGTGTAAATACTTCGCACTACGCGGACCACCGACCAACCTAACTGCACTAAATGGACCTGGGACCACGGATACATACGTCTTAGCCTTTAACGTGTAGATTATACAGTACTTAGAAGAACCATGCCATAACAACAATGTTGATTATATATTTTTTATATTTTCATAGCAATAAATATTAGTTTAAAATGGATAAAATACCTAGATTATATTAATATCAAAACCCGCGTTAAGGAAGGAAATCGCTGATTTTGGACTACTACATGGAAAAGCCATGCGGTAAGGCAGTTGGTCTAGAAACTGAACATTATCCAGAATTAAAAACCCCTTCAAAATCTTAACTGTTGTAATGTGTAAACTACAACACTTGCTAGAAACATCCTACAATACAGCAGACACTCCATCTCTAAATCATCAACATGTTTCCTGCTATGCCACTATTATTGTTAATCAATTAACAATTTAATTATTTTCCTTATCACTGGTACACTGGAACTTCCTTACTATGCAACCCTTACAAGTCATTTTAAGTGGCTCATTATAAAGAGGTGGCATAGTAGCTAGAATAGAGCTTGACTGCTAAATTAAGTTAAGCAACCTATGTCACGAACCATATCATAACAAAATCCCAGAACTCTTGCGCCTTAGAGTATAAATTACAGTGAAAAACTGCATTTCATTCAGTTCAAGTCAACTAACTGGGCAACAATTCTGGATCACTCAAAGAAATGCTGTAAATTATTTACAGTTTTACAGCATTTACTGTACAGTCAAACCTTGATGACAAAACTACTTCTAAATCTTGTTGTCCAAAGCACAGTAAAAATTGCAATAAAGTGTCTTTGCAGCATGATTCAGACCTGAATTTCCTTCAACCCTCATTTTTTCAAATTTCCTCTTTTAATTTACAGGTCTTTAATCTAATCTAATCTAGAAAAAGCCAACACTGAAACCCCACTGGCAGTTGATCACAATCAATCAATTCAATCAAACAACACATTATAGTACATCCACTGACCTAATTTAACCAAATTTAACCAAATGGTAATCTAATCAACTCATTTAATCTAAACTGGACTAATAAACAATTATTCTACTAATTAACTATCCAGACTAATCCCACCCAAGTTAGGTAAGCAGCAAAAACACAATCCACAGGTAATATTAAAAGATGTTAACTAGATACACATTTGAACATACTGCCCCAGCTAGTATGGCAAGTAATCCTAAAGGGCCAAAAACCCAGACAGGTCCCCAAGGCAATGGCAGTCAAGGTGCAAACCCCAAGGTGACTGGTCTCGAGTGGCACCTAAGAAGTGCTTGCCTACAGCTGTCTTCAGCAGCCTACCAGGACAGGCTTTGGACTCACAACTACATGATATCTTGGCAACAATCTAATCACTTTTCAGCTAAGCTGACTAATATTAAAGGCAAGGTAAAGTCCATTTATGCTGCATCCTCATTAGTAATAGACTTGGAACCTCCATACAACGCTACCCTCAGCAGTGACATTATGCAATATATTATATCAAAGTTGTGTTCCTGGGATCCACTGCCTCAGCTGCATTATCTCAGAATCTGTGCTAAAAATATGCATCTTTTAAAGAAGGTTCTGTTATATATGTCACAATGCACTGACCTTTTAAACTGCTAAGATCTAGTGACTGAAATGTAGCAGGATGCAAACAACAGTCCAATAAATTATAACCTTTCCCTATGACCAGAATGGCTTGACAAATTACACAAGAACATAACAGGATTTGAATCCTAGACAAAGATCAACGGCTGATGAGTTACCTACATGGCTTCCGCAAAAATTGTTCACAAGTCACCAAATAAAAAGAACATTCAATCAAATGTACTTCTACTGTAAAATGTAAAAATTTTTCTGCTTACAGAAAATTTTTCAATCAAGAAATTCAAACAGAATCTAAATATTTCTGAACTGGAAAAGAAAGTGTGGGCAATGTCAAAAAGCCCAAACTTAATGAATTTATTAAGTCAAAACGACGCCAACACATTTGTATGTTTGAAAGTTTTGGCTGCACAGAATCTGTACGAGTTGTTTGAACAAGCCAAAACCAAAAGTATTAACTACTGAACGATTTTAGCTTCACATAAAATCAATTAAAATAGTTTTAAATAATTAATATCAATCCATCCAAAACTACATGATCACATTACTAATGAAGGATCTTAGCTTTGAATTAAACGTTTCAAACTGAATACTTGAAAGCACCAGCATTTAATGCACCTGGTTACACTAGACCCAACCTGACCTAATTCAGATAGGCCAGCCAATAGCAACAGCCATGAGGTGATGCAAAGATATCCAGCATGCAATAACAATAATCTAACACCTTGGTTGACAAATACGTAAAGTCTAGGAAGTCAAATGAAGAAAACATTTGTACACAAACAATATTAAAATGGTAAAGTAAATGAATCCATTGATTCGTAACACTCCCAACAGACATGTTTGAATGACGTTTTGGCTTACGTGCAAACACGACAATAACAACCCAACAATCTCTTTCCTAAACCGATATGTCACTCGCTCCACGCAAACCAACAACCTCTCCCCTACAGATATATTTGGCTCATAATATGCACCAGAATTCCAACCTCAGACCACAAAGTGAAAATGCTGACATTTTGGCAAATAGCTGTGATGCCAATTATGCAAATAACATGAAACAATCACAATCTAAATCAGTTGCCTAAATATATGCAACAAAATGCACAGAAAAATACCCCTGAAGGTCAGTGGCATAACTTTGAATTCTGGGCACCCTGGGCCCTCTTAAAATTATTTTTATCTCAGCAGGCTTCCTCTGTTGCAGTTATGGGCCCTCTGCACTGCAGTTTGGCCCTACCATTATGCACAACTTAAAGCAGAAAAATGAGTGGTTTCTCAGCTAAAAACAGAGCAATCAACTGAAGACTAACCTAAAAGCAGATTACTCGGCCAAATACAGAGCTAAAAATATAGTAATCAGCGGCAGACAAAAAACATACCATACAGCAATACGCCACTACTCAAACAACACAGCCGAAGATGTTGTCAGCACCATGTGAGCATATAGAAATTGTAAGCTATGTAAACTAGCTCAAGAAATGCCAAATTTCTAGAGGGTAAAAAGATGGTTATTAAAATAGTGACACAATTCTATTGTACAAAATGCTCTTCAGAGCTTATAAAATGCATAAAGTTTCAGTTCTTTTGTTAGGAAGAGAAGTTTCAAAGCCCCTGAACTAAGTCCTTTTTCAAAACACAAATCTCACAAGTGGAATTTTTACCCCAGGCCAAAAGATTCTTCGACCCCAGAACAATGCTTCTGAGGCGCTTCCTCAGAAGCACGTAGATAAGCATGTTACCTTTACCTTTTTATGGCGAGGTAATGAGCAGTTATCTCTCATTAGATACACAGCAGATATGACAGTAACCCGAAAACAGGATAAACGTTTCTTACAGGTTGCACGGCTAGACAAGATATCAAAAGAAGAACAAAAACTCATAAATGTCAGACGATGTCGAAGGAAGACAACTCCATTAAAGTCCCAGGACAACGCACTTATCTGAGAACAGGACATTTCGTCATAGCAGCAGTAACTGAACAACAGTTTCTTATGAGTTGCATGGTGTGGCAACAAATTGCCAATTTCACTAAAATGCAAGATGATTCTAAATGCAAATGTGGTATGTAAAAGCTGCAGTATTAGCACTCTGTCATGGACAAAGGAGCTACATAAATGCACGTCTGAATACGGTACTACCCTACACTACATTTGGTCACCAGAAAACCTAAAAAAGATTAAAAAAATGTTCGCACCAAGCTTCAGTTATGACTCGGTCTCAACAGAATTGAAAACTCTCTACACTTAAAACTACTTCAAAGATGAAACTCAATCACATACAGAGTTACAACCAAGTCTTCAAAACAGAAAAAGGCTATGTACAATAAAAGCTGGTTAAATAAAATTGAATGCAATTAGTCCAGGACATGACTTTCGGTTTCAATTCAACACCCAAATTTTGCGTCACAGAATGTCACAGATTGCTTACAATTGGTTTAAAGCACTGCATTCACCAGCCAATCACAAACAAGAATTTAACACCTCAGTCGGAACAAGTCAATCACAGTAACCGACTAATAACAGCCCAGTCCAGCCCAACCCAACAGCAGTTCTCTTCCTAACCAAAGAATCTCCTTAGCAATTTCCGAAACGGTCCCATGTGTCTAAAGTCTTTGGTTCTGTCCCTGGTACAGGCCAGCTGTGGCCTCGGACGTTGGAAGAATGGAAGTCGGGGATGAATCAGCAGATGGAGTATGCTCCTCAAGCGCTGTCTGCAAGGCGAGAGGAGTCAGCCACTCCTTCGGGATTGCTTTCTCGATGAACGGTATACACGAACTGACGTAGGCAAGTCGATTCACCCAACTCGGCAACTCTTTGCCGCAAAGAATCTGACCATAAAGAATGGAGAAATGTAATCACTGCAATGTAAAGTAAGGTAATAACTCAATTATTATATGCTTCATTCAGCAGTAGCCTTGAGAGGCATAGTCCTCAAGCTGAGCAACCTTTACGTCATACCTAGTAAACTCTGCTGGACAGCCACGTTCACAGAACTTCTGAGAGGTTCTTAACTGGCCCTATACTAAATTTCAGACATACTCAGCCGAAGCAAAAACATAACAACAGCAATTTGAACAACTGGACAATCTTTAAACCACTCCTTCCTCATCGTTAACATGGATTTGATAATAAGCTGTCTCAATTTCACGTGGGATTCAACATCTTGATACAATTTTAAGCATGACCTCATCAAAAAACAATGTCACATCAAAAGACATCTTTTGCCTCTGTTGTATTTATAAAATCAGTGACAAACCAGCAACTAAACTCAATTTTTTTGTCTAAATGGCAACTAAAACTCAAATTTGTTATCACAGTAGCAAATGAACTGAAATTTTGTTGTCAAAAGGGCAACTACAGTCAAACCTCATTGTCAAAATGGCAACAAGAATAAAATTTTGTTGCAAAATGGACTCCAAAATCATATTTGGTTGTGAAAGTGGCAATTAAATTCAAATATCATCATCAAAATAGCAACTAAATTAAATTTTGCTGTCAAACTAAATTAAATCTTGTTGTTGGGTGTTGTTTGACTTTAAAAAGAAGTTCTGTCAAACTGGCTTCTTTAGCAATCGCTTAAGCTAACCTAAGCAGCAGCCATGGATAGTGACTTCATTTTTCTTAGCCCTGGCATACAATGGCAAGTGACCAGCCATCTGATCTTCCCACTGTCAGTGCCCTCATTATAGCCGAGATTGCTAGGTGTGATTGTGGAGCTGAAAGCTAGAAACTAAATACAGCTCTGGCATCAAAAGAGCAACTAAAACAAATTTGAGGTGTCGATAACATCAAACAGAACCAAACTGGAGCTGGCTTTTGGCTAACCGTTAGCCATTTACCTCCTGCATGTTAGATTATGCGGTTAAAATCTTAAACCAACTGACAGCAGCAACTCACTTCTAAGAGAGCCGAGGAGAAGTGGTTGCAGTTCTTATTCAAGAGGTGATACTGATCGCCGCGATATTCACGACCGAGGTGATCGATTATTTTGCGAACGTCTTCTGGCATAAAGTCTGTCGTTCCAATAACAATGGACTCTCTAGCAAGATCAGACACAAGCAATCCAATCAAACTGAATAACTTTCACAAAGCCATGATTGAAAGCATCAGTCTAAGACACAGCAAAGCCTTGAGCTATGAATTTAAACAAATTCCAGACCTGTTGGCCGCTTATTCTAACTGCTCACAGATATGGTAAGGTGTGGTAAGGTAAAGTGTAATTCACTTATTTATTACACGCCTCTATCTTGAAGCTTTGGTTTCCTTAATGTTATACAACAGTGCTACTGATGCTACTGGCTCCTAGCTCCCTGATCAAAAGGGGTAGATCCCCAGGGGTGGGCATCTTACAATCCAGTTAGAGAAACTCCATCTTTACAGTTGCACTGATGGGTAACACCTTTTACCTCACATGGTTAGAATTACACTCCAAACACTCACAATTACACACCAGACACTCACCATATTTTTACCACTTCATTTAATTCAGTATTTTATTGTTTTTACTGACTCCCACCTCCCTTATTTATGGGGTTATGTTCCTAGGGGGTGGTCATCTAACACTCCATTCGAGTACCTCCACCTTTACGAACAGTGGTCCTAACAGGCATAATCCTGGGTTGGAGAGCCTCCACACCGACATACAGTAAACAATCAGATCTTTCCTTACAGATTATACGGCTTTACAATGAGTTTTCTATTTCACATGACAGTCCAAGATCTGAACCCCAGATGCACAGGTGGATGGCAAATGCATTTCACAATCAACAATCTCTCCACCTCATTTCACATCCACACCTCTTGAAACATGTTACGTTGTCAGCAATTTAATACACCACTCCATACTACATTGGGATAAAATGCAGCCTGCATCGAGTGAAACTGGCAGCTAGTTGCCAAGATACATAACTAGTAATGAAAGGTTGTTGGATTGTTGTTATCACGTTTGCACTTAGCACACGACAAAAGATCCAACACCCTAAAGACCTCTGCAGACTACTGTTGATAGAAGCAAGTAATAAACGAATGATTACATTACCTTACCTGACTGGTTTTACTTCCACAGAAATTTTGAAATACACAGAGACAGCCAGGTAAAAAACTGATATAACACAGCCTAAGATATATAAAGACAAACAGGTAGACATTCAGGGAATTAAAACACAACAAAAAACACATACAGATGGAGAGACAGGCACACACACACACACAAACAGAAAGAAGTGCAGATCAAGCAAAGATAAGAAACACACTGGATGGCAGACTGCTAATTAATGCCTTTCACCTCTACGTTCTGGGTTTAAATGTTTCATGCAGCACACAAAACTGATAATTACTGTCAAGTCATAAGGTTAAGACATGGTCAAGTTGTTGAATGTTGTTTTCCTTTCAGCACAAATATCCTTAAACCCTTTGGGGGCAAATTGTAGATAGAGGTGTTACATAAATAACCTTACAAAAGTGAGACAGACAGACAGACAGACAGACAGACAGACAGACACACAAACACCTCAGTACTGAAAAGGCAAAAGCTACTTATTGATTGACGTTCTGCATGAGTTGAGAATCTGAAATGCAAAACCTCCTACTGTGCAGTTGGCTACTAGCCGACCAATCCTTATCACTCGACCACCTGCCACCAGAAAGCCAACAACATATCAATACTATTCTAATCAGATGGTTTACGTCTACTAGCTTGACGTTTAAATTTCACTCCCTTTTCTTCAGTTGTGGTCACTTTACAATCTGACATAAAAATGGGTTGTTACACTGTAACCCATTAAAGCAAGTAAGTATCTATGTATGTGTGTAATTAGCTATTTATATGGTTGATATAGAACCTCAAAAAGGCACTAACAACCTCAAAAAGGTAAGTTCAGCATCGTAAAGGGAATTCTTATACACTAAGGTAAGAGACATGGATTGCATACATGACCTCATTAAAACATAACCTCGTTATAAAGCAGTAATTTATTTGACTTGCAAAGATAGCATCATCAGGAGGTTCTAGTGTTTTCATATAGATCACAACTTCAAACACCACAAGAACAAAAAGTAATAACAGCTAACAGATCAATGAACAGGTGCCTACTTGAACTTGAACTGTTCTCCGAGTTCTTCAGCATCCTTGGGGGTTATCTCAAAAATTCCTGAGAATGGAAAGGGATGTCCGCCGTATGCATATTCTGCAACGAAGATCAATCACAATCAAAGCACAATCCAATACTCTCCAAAATGATTTTATGCTGATAAGAAATTATATGAATTTTAATCTTTAAATCTCATAATTCATGACCTTAATCTGACAATCAAATTTATAGCCAGATAACCAAATCCTTTTTATGATAAAATCCATAATCTTAAGACAAAATCTAAAATCTAACAATCAGATCTATAATCTGTTCATCAAATCTGAAAATTTCATCAACAAATCTATGATCCAAAGATCAAATCCCTAATCTCATGCACAAACCTATAAACTATATAATAATGAGCTTTCTTTCTGAAACATAAACAAAGCACTTAACCAACCCTTATATAATGAATATAATAACCTAATCTAAAAGACAAACTCTGATTATTATTAATATTATTATTATTATTAATATTATTAATAATAATATTATTATTATTATCATTATCATCATCATCATTAATATTATTAGTAGTATTAATCAGATACTTATATCATTTCAATTAATGAATTCATCTCAAAAGCACAGATAGCTGGAAAAGAGATAAGTCTTCAATTGTTTGCAAAATGAAATAAGAGAAAGAGAAGTGTTCCTCAAAGCTGGTGGTAGTGAATTCCATAGATGTGGACCATCATGTGAAAATGCAGAGAAACCACGTATCTTTTTTAGTAAACTGGAACAAACAGTTGGCCAGAGGAGGCTAAAAAAAAATAGAGGCTAGAGATCTCTTGCTTTAGACTCACATTGCTGTGATACTGGGTATGTTAGTAATTTATTTAATCATAATAAAGACTGAACTAACATGCTGAGTCATATCGCACAGTGGACAGAATTTGCTTTATGATACTCAGCTTCTATTGCAGTGAGAATTTAAGATTCAATATGTCTTACTTAAGGCAAAAACTGGTTCTTTATGACAGTTCTATATTTTGAATTCTTTTGATTAGGAAAACAAATTAAACTCAGTTGGCAAACCTGAACCAAAAATTTGAATTCCTGAGTGATAGACTCCTATTCCTAACGTTGAGGTGTATTCGTTGATCCAGTACTGTACAAAAAAAAGAAAAACACACTGAAACCTTATGTCTAGATACTTAACATGATTAATTTTGACACAAATTCTGACACAAAACACCGCCGGGATATGAATCCCAATTTTTGGCTTTTCGGGAGCTTTATGCTGGCACTGAACTACTCCCAAATGCAATGGTTGTTTTGAATATAAAATCACAACCCATATTCTGCTGTATCATTAATATAATCTAACAGTTTTATGTCAACACAACCTAATTCATATAAAACTTACTCTAACTTCGGAAGTTCAATATAGCTGTTATAAAAATGCACAAGGTATCATTCAATGGTCCCTGTGAAATGAAGTCACAACCCACAGTCATTATCTGTTGAAGAAGTCCAGTTGAAGCCCAAGAGGTCAGAAGACTGGAAGGAAGGTTATGGTGGTTACACAAGTTGTGCTTACCAGTAAACCAAACACTTAAAAACTTGGCACGGCATCATAATACTAACACAATGCAGTGGTGTTTCTGAAAAGTTCCTTAAAAGGCGCCAAGATACACACATATACAAAAATGTCTGCTAATGGGACTCAAAAACTAAATTTACACTCTGTAATTCAGTTTCAATCAATTTTCTGTATCATCAACTGCCACAAAAATGAAAATATGAAAATAAAGCAGTGTCAATTCAACCTATTATCTATAACAACTTGTGGGAATTCCAAATACTGGCATAATAAGACATCAGTTTTTAAGCCTTAATTACTAACTTCTTGAGCTTAAATAACATTATTTTGTGGCATAAATATAAATAAAAAGATTGTTTTATATGTGAGGTGAAATGAAAACCTCTGTGATAATAAAATGGTGCTATAAAAATTCAATAACACCAAATAAATTATACAGTACTTTCAGATTATGTAAGAAACAGAAATTTATACAGCGCCAGGTCAGAAATTTGAAACATAGAAGTACAAAAAGCACAAACTAACCATGTCATAAATATTCACAACAACTGGTTGTGCCATGCCTTCAGTGAGCTTCGGCTGTATTACTCGAAGAGTTCACGATATATTGCGTAATGGCTTTATTTGAATGTATAATTATAAATTGCAGATTCAACAATCGAACAAAGTATGCCGTTTATATCAAGCTAGTTCAGTAGCTTTTAGACAACAACGACGACGCGAATTCTTGCCTAAGATTGTTAATCACAGGTTACCATGTTTGGATAACTGCGATTTACGCTACATCTACATAATGATCATGTGAAGTCACTCAGACTAGGATGGTATTACGCAGGTCCAAATACAGCGAAATCCGGCCTGCCTGTTCCGAAAACGTAAAAATAAGTCTTAACAAAATAATACAAATTTTTCCGCACGGAAACCATAACCATAAAAGCTTAAAGTAAATAAATTATATGAACAACAGATGGAAATAATAAGTTGCACATCTTGTATGTGAAACAAATGATCTTTGCGCACTACGTAAATTACGTCATCAATTTCTGCGTATAATGAACCGTTAAATAACAGAAGCTTGATATAGTGAGTAAGTAAGTAGATTAATTTTAATCATAAGCTAAAATCTCGCTATTTCTGTTTTTGTAATTGTAATTAGTAAGTTATATTGCACCGGCGTCTAATGCACAAGCATCAAAGCCACGCCGCGATCAGGTCAATATCCAGAAAGTCAGTCCAATGAGACAGAGAGGCAGCTTACGGTGGATAATAAGCTATTTGAAAATGTAAGCCATAGGTTGAGAACGAAATGACACAAGTGACTGAGCAGAACGCATAGACAAGAAGTTGATATAGGACGCAATGTATCCTCATGACTGACCTACCTAATGACTGAATGAATGACTAACTGATTAAATAATTGACTAACTAATATAATCTAATCTAAGAACTTTTATGGCGCCACTGTAATGAAGTTCAAGGCATCAGTGGATAGTCGCTACTAAGCAAAACTGTTATGCAAGTGAAATCCCATGGTAAATCAGGTTGAAAACCAAAATGGGAATCCGAGAATACACGGAAACAGCCTACGGAGCAACAAATCCAGTAAGAGATGAGTTTTTAGTCGAGATCTGAAGGCCAAAACAGAGTTTACAGAGCGCACGTTTGCCGATTTTAAATTTAGGGCCAAGGACAGAATAGGTGCTCCTGCCAAAATCACAAACAAGTCCCGATGACTCATCAATGACACGCCATAAAAAATTTCCGATACCTACTTGTGTTTACACAACAGTCGAAAAATTACGTTTACGCTTTCTCACTCACATACTTACTCAGACACGAGACGTAACCTAATAACGCTGACAATGAAAACGATGACGGCAACGATGACGAAATAAATAATTTAATATAATGCTGGTGTATAGTGTAAATCAAAGATTCCTACCTCTGATGATCTTTACTCCACATGACGATGAGGTAAAAATACGAATGTCGTACACTAATTAAAGTAATTTTTAAAATGACGTTTTATGTTTATTGGGTTAGATTTGCCTTAGGGATTTTGTTTTTTATTGTACCATCTGAAAAGGTTAGTCAGTAATTGACTTAATTCATTCGTTCTTTTGTTTATATGTTACTTCGTTCGTCCATTCATTCACTCGTTCGTTCCTTCGTTAGTTCGTTCGCTCATCCATTAATTCGTTAATTAGTTACTTGGTTAATTCATAGGCTCGTTTGTTCATTTGTTCATTCATTAATTCATTAATTCATACTTTCGTTCGTTCGTTAGTTCATTCATTCATTCGTTCGTTCTTTCGTTAGTTCATTCGTTCATCCATTCATTCGTTAATTAGTTACTTCATTTGTTCATTTATTAATTCATACTTTCGTTCGTTCGTTAGTTCTTTCATTCGTAGGAATGCATGGTGTGTGTGTGTGTGTCAGATGAGATGATGGAGACCCAGAAATATCTGGTCGTTCTCCTGACTGAATTCCATCGGCCTAGTTTTTGGCGCGACATCTTGGCTGAGTTCGTGGCAACATTTCTCCTCGTCGCATCACAGCTCCTCATCTACGTCGACTGGTCTGCGCCGGGAACCGAACCCGACGAGTCTCGCGCTTTCCTGTACGCCAAGGCGACTGCCGGGTACTGCCTGGCGATTGCCTGCCTCGTCTGGACGTTCTGGGAGTTCGGGGGGTCGCACATGAACCCGGCTGTGACCTTTGCCTTTGGCATTGCCCTTCGCATGACCTTCCATAAAGGTCAGTTAATCGGCTGACTATTTAATGACTTTAATGTTACGCCCGCCCCCACACCATTAGGGGCTGTGACGTGTTGTTGTAGGGGGTAGTATTGCGGTGATTTAGTTCCGTAACTGCTCCTACCTGGATTCGAACCCTGTTCATGAGAGGTGGCAAATTGTACCCTATGTCCAGCCTCTCCATAATAGGTTGGAATTTTATTCTGTAATCGTGCACTACGCCGCAGGGTTGGTAATTCCTGTGGGGCAATACCTTTAGTTACCTTACCAGATGCCGGTTCGATTCCCGAACTTAGAGTGGTGTCCGTGACCTTCGGGCAGAAGGTTATCACATCCTCTGATGGACATGGGTCCTTTTCCCCTACAACAATCTTACTTTTCTCTCTTGCACCTGTTTCTAGAGTGGATTGGCGCAACATAAAATCTTTCATTGTGCTCAAAATTTCCTCTGATAATCTTGAATTTATGTTCATCTGGCGCTCGATATTTTCCTTCATTTCCTCCTGAAATTTGGACTGGCGCTGTATAAATGCTTCCTCTCGGCGCTCTGTAGTTTCTCTCATTTCCTCCTGAAACTCGGCCTGGCGCTGTATAAGTTCTTCAAATATCTGCTCTTGCCAATTTGTCTGGCGCTGCAGAAATTCAGTTTCAGCCTCGGAAACTGATGTTGACGAAGACTCCATTGTCAATCCTTCTATCTGCTCTAGAGTTACTTCACGGCCGAGTGCCTCAGCCATTTTACAACAAACACAGTTTTAATGATTGAATTAATAATCAACTTTATTTACATTAAAACCAATAAAATTGTCTTTACTTTCTTTCTTCAAACTTAAATTAATTCTTATTTATTAACTCGGAGCATTTAATCAAATTTCCAAGTAAATAGTAAATTATAAAACTCCCTGCTCGATGCATTCCAACGCAACAATTCGTTGTGACGGTCCGTCTTGACTGAGCGTAGAACGTTGAAACACAGAATCGAGTCCAACAACTCGAAGACTCAGGCTTCGAATCCAGAAAATCCAGTAAAGAATCTTCTGAGCAAAAGATTCACGCTTCGACTCAGCGCGAACCGAACTCGAGAATTTAGAATTTTAGATCGACTTGAACTCCAGAATAATTTCAACTAGCCGCATAAAATCCACAAAGAATCATTAGAAAAATCGCCTCGAATTCTACGTACAGGGTTCAACACCTATACCAAAAGAAACTATCAAAAATCCATAAGATTCGAACTATCGACTAGGGTCTTTACCAGTCGAGAATTCACAAAGAAAGCGGCGCTCTTTCACCCGCGCAAATCCTTATATATCGCTCCCTTAGATCTCGCTCGCCTTCAGTCGCTGCATGCGGCCTACCGCAGTCACTGGAGCGACCTCTATCTACCTCCATCTACGCTAGGGCGAAGCGACCTCTAGCGGTACGGAGCGATCTTCGTCTGCCTCCATCTACGCTAGGGCGAAGCGACCTCTACTTGATGAACCTCAAACTGAGCGACCTCTACCTGTACGAAGCGATCCCTCTGTCGGCTCTATGCCGGCTAGGGCAAAACGACCTCTACCGAACAAACCTACGTATCGGCAAAGCATTTAGATAGCGCCACGACAAAAGGCTGGTTCGCTTCAATATCGCCCTCTCACGCTAAAATTTTTGCGGAGAATCCGAAAAAATTTTGGAAAAAGAAAATTTTGAATGCTCCAAGTATTAACATATAACATAATTATCTTCCTTTCAAAGCAGGACTCGAATCGACAACCTTCAATCTCTTTCTTCATTCATTAGTACAAACTTTCCTTTTGGCTTCTCATATACAGGTCGGCAACCGTGTCTCACTTTGATTACACATATTATTAATTACAATAATTACAAGTCGTGACATTAGTTTAATACCTCATCTCACAACTTCTATAGCAAAATCTCAAAGGTCGTCCCTGGGTTCAACTTGGCATCAAGCGCCTAGCGCATACCTTAAGTTCACCTCGACCTATAACTTCAAGTCCATAATATCCAATGGGTCAAAGGCACAGATTCCTCTTTGCCCAAACTACAAGTCTATTAATTTCGTAAACACTAATTCCCGTTACTTGTACATGAGAAAAGCCTCCTACAACAATATTGTTAAGTTCTCACTTCCTTCTTTCCATTACAGACGTTCAACTATCAATCTCTGCATACCCAAAAACCTGCTTGACCATTCAAGACATCATCACCTATGTCTAATTTGACACCGGCCAAACAAAAATACAAACAACATACGACATTATTAGTAATAAAAACTAACATTGCAATAACTGAGAAATAGATATTATTTTTCTATATTTATATCAAAAAGAAACCTATAAAACAGGCCCTCCTGCCATAGTCTTATACTTATCGCCATTACGCGATATACTTAGCAGTCTTTAAAAACAAGAACTTTATCAGACTAAAACTCAAATACATCAATGCTTCCATATCTTACAGTCTTTGATTACATAATCCCCGCCATTACGCGGTCTATTCAGCATTCTTTTAAAACAAAACTTCATCAAAATTAAACTTAGAACTATACACACCGAAAATCTTAAATCAAATAATCACCCGCCATTACGCGGTCTAATATTTACTAACATTGACCCAGTTAACACCTGCACCAATAACCGGTGGCCTAATTAACATCGCAGGCAACTTGACAACTTCCGAGGGACCGAACTCAGAGTCACCACAGGTTATCTATAAGAAAACTATAATTCCATAACACAACTTATCACCAAAAAAATGTCTTAACCACCATATTACGATCGAAAACGTGCAGGCATAATAATATTCCTCCGAGGTCTCGCATGGGCCATAATGTTCGTTCCTGCTACACCATCCAGACCTTCAGAATCCAAGGATTCGAACTCCGTGACCTCCTTCGGTTGGTTACGTCCTTCCCAACTGAGAGGAACATCGCCCACATATAATTTTAACTTATCAACGTATACCAATTTCGGTTGTGCCCTTCGAGACTTTTGAATTTGATACAAAACTGGACCGACCCTTTTCATAACCCGAAAAGGTCCCGTGTAAAATTTTGCCCACTTATCTTTAATTCCCGTTCTATGCCGAGGATAGAAATACCACACCCATTGCCCTTCCTGGAACGTAACCGGCCGAACCCTTAAGTCATAACGGAAAGCCCGGTGTGTGGCAATGCGTGCTGAGTGCTGACGCACTTGCATAAACATTTCTTGAGTACGATTACACATTTCAGACACAAAATCGACATGACTAACAGCAGATTCCTGGTTTAACTTTAGATCCCCCATAACCAGGTCAATAGGCAGGGTTACTTCCCTCCCTAAAAATAATCTATTTGGGCTAAAACCCGTGTTTTCATGCTCCGTAGCCCGATAAGCTGCTAACACAATAGGCAACAGGACAGGCCAATTGCGCTGATTTTCCGCAACCACCTTCGCTAAAAGAGAATTGAGCGTTCTATGAAAACGCTCGACGATTCCATTTGTGCTCGGTTTATAAGGAGATGTGCGAATCTTGTCTATCTGAAGACATCGGCACAGCTCTTGAAACAACGCCGCCTCGAAACAAGGACCCTGATCGGTTAGGATCTGACGAGGGCACCCGTAACGAGAGAAGAGTTGATCGACTAAGACGCGCGCCACGGTCAGAGCTTCCTGGTTCCGAATGGGATACGCCTCCGCCCAGCGTGTGAAATGGTCGACGACTGTGAGGATATAGCGATGCCCTTGGCTCGAAGTCGGATGAGGCCCGGTGATATCAATCCCGAGGCATTCCATCGGCTCCCCGACGCTCATGGTTTGCATTGGCCCTTGACGCGGTGGTTTTCCCCGAAAGTATTGTGCACAAATCGTACACTGTAGGAGTTGCACACGCACGTCATATTTCCAAGCTGGCCAGTACGCTCTCTTCTGCAACTGGGCCAACGTACGTCGTATGCCCAAGTGTCCTCCAGTTAACCCTTCATGTGCAAGTCGAATAAGAACTGAACGGCGAGTCGGCGGAGGGATTAATTGATGCCGCCGCACTTGGCCTGTATCTGCATCCAGCCAATCTCTAGTCAGCAGCCCATCGATAATCACTAGCTGTGGCCACTGTGCAATGAGAATCTTAATTGTTCCGCTAAGAGGACGAACTTCCGTAAAAGTCGGTGCATCTTGCGACTGAAGTTTTCGTTGAATGACCCATCCTAAGTCTGGGTCAGCACGTTGTTCTTTAACCAATGTCTCTCGATCCCAGTCCAGAGGCATTATTAATGGTGTACCTGAATTCGCATTGGAGTCTCTGATCACATCGACGTAATGAGGACGACGTGACATGGCATCAGCATTACGATGTCCAGTTCCGGCTCGATGCTGAATTTCAAAATCGAATTCCTCAATTGTCGCTAACCATCGGGCTTGTTGACCAATGGGTAGCGGTGTTCTTCTTAACCATTGCAGGGCCGAGTGATCCGTCCTCAGTAAGAATCGCCTTCCCAGCAGATACTGCCTGAATGTCTTTAAGAAATATATTACTGCTAGTAATTCACGCCTGGTAACATCGTAATTTCGCTCAGCCGTAGAACACACTCGGCTGCCGTAGCTAATCACCCTCTCTTGACCATTCTGCATCTGTGATAGAACTGCTCCAATAGCCTCTGCAGAAGCATCCGTGTCTAAAACATACATGCCATGATCCTCCGGTAGTGCTAATATCGGCGTATTTGTAAGAAGCCGTTTCAATTCACAAAACGCATCTTCATGTTTTTCCGTCCAGTAGAATTGCACTCCCTTCTTTGTCATGGCATGAAGAGGACGAGCGACTTCCGCAAAACCAGGTACAAACTTCCGATAATACGAGCACAACCCGAGGAAAGCCCGCACGTCGCGAAGTTTGCGTGGAGTCGGCCAACTGTTCACGGCTTCGACTTTTTCTGGATCGGTCATAATTCCTTCCTCGCTGATAACGTGCCCTAAAAATAGCACACGCCTTCTTAGCAGGTGGCATTTTGACGGTTTCAGTTTCAAGTTAGCCGCCGCTAGCCTTTGCAGTACTTGAGCTAGCCGCTTCAAATGTGTGTCAAGGTCGGCAGCAAACACAATTACGTCATCTAAGTAAACCAGACACGAAACGTAATTCAGTCCAGCCATGACCAAGTTCATCATACGAGAGAAAGTAGCAGGACTGTTGCACAAGCCGAATGGAAGTACTCGGAATTGGAAACTTCCACGTCGCGTGACAAAAGCTGTTTTATGTCTGTCACGTGGGTGCACAGCAAGCTGGAAGTAGCCGGCCCGAAGATCAAACGTACTGAACCACCGCGCTCCACCGAGTGCATCCAGGCTTTCGCTGATCAGTGGAAGAGGGTAGGCATCCTTCCTAGTCTTCGCGTTCACAGCCCGATAGTCAACACAGAAACGAGGTGTACCATCCCGCTTTTGAACCATAACCACATTACTTGCCCAATCCGACATAGAGGGCTCGATGAGGCTTTGTTGTAACATCTGGTTCACCTGTTCATCGATGACTGGTAGTAATGTTAATGGTTGACGACGGAGAGGCTGACGTACTGGTAGTTCGTTCCCCGTGTCAATTTCATGTTGTAGCACGTCCGTAAAACCTAGGTCCCATTCACTCAACGAGAAGGCGTTGCGGTGTTCCAGAATTAATTGTCGCAGCCGAAGTTTTACATCCGGTGGCACGTCCTCCGCTATTTCTGTCCACAAGGGGGAGAGAATCAACTCAACCTCCTCTTCTTTGGTCTCTTTATTGGTTGTACTCACTGTTGCACATCGGCCGACTTCTCCACTGTTCTTCAAGTTAATAACAGTAACTTCTTCAGCTGAGCATTTCAATCCTCTTTTCACTAGAATGTCTTTGGATGTCGGGTTCATGACCCGTACAGCCAAATCCATAGTTCTAGTCGGTAGAAGCGTGCCTGCAACGACCAATCCGGTTTCCAGAACTTGTGGTTGTGTGGCCCAGTCACTCTGGCCTACTTTCAAGTTTGGCAGAATAGCATAGGCCTCTAAGTCCATTTCACTCAACGCCGGTATCTTTACGTCATGAGCAACAGCTATTTTTCGGCATCTTCCCATTCGACGCTGACTATAGATCGGAAAGACATAATCCTGAATTTTGATCCAGCGATCTCCAAAATTCCATTGTGCTCTCTGTTGTTCCAACCATTCCAGTCCCAAAATTAATTCACTTAGCTGCTCAGTTACCAGACACGGTACCTCAAATTTATAATCGCCGGCTTCACAGTTAATAACAGTTTCTCCAAGTACTTCAATGGCAGTACCATTTGCGGCCTTGAGGAATTGTTGAGATCTTTTTATGTTCTCAGCTTTCACAAATGACGCCGGAGTTAAACACATTTCACTCCCAGTGTCAATCAAAGCTAAGGTAGACCGTCCGTTCACTTTCAATGGAAGATAGGCATTAGTACTCCCACTAACGTAGCGAATATTTGCTGCTTCCGGTTGATTTGAATTCTCATTCCTTTCAGGTGGAACCTCTTGCCGGTACGGGCATCTAAAAGCGTAATGTCCGGTTTGTTGACATGCAAAACATCGGTCATTCGACTGTCCCGTCCTCCAACTTCCGTTCCTCTGACCTCTTCCATTAACGTAACGAGGATTCATTGGTTCCTGTTGACCGGAATTCGCATTCACCGATGGTGGAGTCCACTGCCGATATGGACAAAACCGTAAGTGATCCCCAACTTCATGACACTCAAAACACCTGTTATCTGACCATCTCCGGTTCCTGTCCTCGTTCCGTTGATCTTCTCTCATCCATCCAGCAGGGCGGTCACCTCTTCCCGAAGCTACAGTCGTTTTCACCGATGTTTCTCCAACACCCTGTGAATCTTGACGTCTAGGAGTTGAATGCTTTTCTTTCTCCAGCTGTTCTATCCGTCGCTGAAGGCGCTCCAACCCTTCTTGCCATTTTGACCAGGTCGGCTGCGAAGACGAAGCTGACTCTTTAACAGACTTTATTCGACCTGTGCAACGTTCAGTATTTTCTGAAGCGTCAAATTCAGCTTTCCTATAGCCATCCAATCGCATAGCTATTTTATAAGCGTTATCCAACGTGTCTGGTTCTCGTTCACGAACCTTCAAAGCCAAATCCTTTTCTTTTAACGCATCTACAAAAGCTCGAATTGCAATTGTTTCACTGTGCACGGACGTAGGCCCAGGGTAAGCAAGTGCCATCAATCTACGAATATCCTGGACTAGCGTGCTCATATCTTCATTATCTTTCTGGCGTCGAGTGGCTAATTGTGTCTGGTAAAGAGCTGCTTGATCAGTACCTCCATATCGAGTACTCAATCGTCGGACTAAATCAGACCAGGTCATGACGGTCGCTGAATCGAATTCCCATAAGATCTGGTTAGCCGGTTCTGTTAATGCGCACATCAACTGGTTTAACCGTTCATCGTCCGTCCATCCGTTATTCCGTGAACATACTTCGAACTTGCGAAGGAAAGCTTCAACAGCTGTTTTTCCATTGTACGTTCCTAATTTAATCCATTGTCGTGGCTTTTCAACAGACGAAACAGTTGCTGCTGAATTAGCCATAGTGCCACTTTTAACAGGTTCCGAAATCTGTTTAGATTCTGTTACAACAGTATTCAGTTTTAAAGCAGAATCACTCTCACCTTCAGCTAATGAAGTATCATTATTCAGTTTCTGAGTCACCATCGCTTTCACTGATTCAGGTTGTTGTTTAGCTGGTTGCAATCTGGTTTGAGCCAGCTCACTCTTCATTACGTCCTCGTTCCGGTGCTCGGCCTCCTTGACAACCGAACAACCGTGAAATGTTGATGCTCCTCTTGAACTCAAAGGCCACCAATTTGTAGACATACCTGGCTTGTAATCTAGTCCTCTCCATTGTAGACCAGGATCATTTGTAACGTCCTGCATGTACAACAACGGCTCTAACCTTGTCCATGGTGCTTCTGAAGAATGACCACTGACAGGCAAACTGAACGTTGACTGCGGCATACGACCAACGCCGACGGGAAAATGTGACGTGCAGACGCATGACGGAACCTGATCAATGTTACTGACTCGAGTCGCAACTCTGTAGAGCGGAACCGAGTCTTCGACGTACGGAACATAATGCAGCGTTGACGGAAAAGGTGCTACATTCTGTTGCAAGTTCCGACCAGACGAAGAGCGAGACGTGGACCAAGATGGCGACGTGACGCATTGAGGCGGAAGCGTAGGCAATGACGACGATGCGAAGTGTTGTGTCGGACATGTAAACAATGACGACGACGTAACACCGAAGAGTGAAGACGCGGTACGCTGGGGCAGAGGCGTAAAAGAGGACAGTGACGTCATACCGAAAAGAGGCAACGTAGTCGCAGCGCTGTTGAAACTCTGACCGTGGGCTGAGACGAAAGTCAGCCGTTCGCACATCTGTGAGCGAGACGCCAACATTGCGTTTCGTTCTGCCGCATTCGCAGGGAAGGTGATTGCGCGTTCCAACGCACGGTCGACCAAGACCGAACGTCCTGCTTCCATTCCGTAGACGTCCACCGCACTGGCGTCTAACGTCCGCAGCATCGTTAGCTCGGGCTGAAAGCACTTTTCCTCTCCCCGTTCTCGGCCCTCGTCTGAAAACAAATGCTCCAAGTTAATACTATTTCTCGTAGTAATCATTCTATCGTAATTGCACCTATCATTTATTAATGTACTAGATTCATAGTTATCAACTTCAACCATTTGACCACTAGTTCCACCAAACAGTCTCCGACTCTCTCTATTCCGATCTTCAATTTCCTCATCTGAATCACCCAAACTTAACCCAACACTGATGGTACCAAATGTTACGCCCGCCCCCACACCATTAGGGGCTGTGACGTGTTGTTGTAGGGGGTAGTATTGCGGTGATTTAGTTCCGTAACTGCTCCTACCTGGATTCGAACCCTGATCGTGAGAGGTGGCAAATTGTACCCGATGTCCTGCCTCTCCATAATAGGTTGGAATCTTATTCTGTAATCGTGCACTACGCCGCAGGGTTGGTAATTCCTGTGGGGCAATACCTTTAGTAGCCTTACCAGATGGCGGTTCGATTCCCGAACTTAGAGTGGTGTCCGTGACCTTCGGGCAGAAGGTTATCACATCTTCTGACGGATATGGGTCCTTTTCCCCTACAACAATCTTACTTTTCTCTCTTGCACCAGTTTCTTGAGAAGATTGGCGCAACATAAAATCTTTCATTGTTCTCAAGATTTCCTCCGATAATCTTGAATTTATGTTTGATTGGCGCTCTAAAAATGCTTCTTCTCGGCGCTCCATTCTTCCTTCCATTTCCTCCTGAAATTTAGACTGGCGCTGTATAAGTGCTTCAAATATTTGCTCTGGCCAATTTGTCTGGCGCTGCAGAAATTCAGTTTCAGCCTCGGAAACTGATGTCGACGAAGACTCCATTGTCAATTCTTCTACCTGCTCTAGAGTTACATCACAGCCGAGTGTCTCAGCCATTTTACAACAAACACAGTTTTAATGATTGAATTAATAATCAACTTTATTTACATTAAAACCAATAAAATTGTCTTTAATTTCTTTCTTTAAACTTAAATTAATTCTTATTTATTAACTCGGAGCATTTAATCAAATTTCCAAGTAAATAGTAAATTATAAAACTCCCTGCTCGATGCATTCCAACGCAACAATTTGTTGTGCCTGTCCGTCTTGACTGAGCGTAGAACGTTGAAACACACAATCGAGTCCAACAACTCGAAGACTCAGGCTTCGAATCCAGAAAATCCAGTAAAGAATCTTCTGAGCAATAGATTCACGCTTCGACTCAGCGCGAACCGAACTCGAGAATTTAGAATTTCAGATCGACTTGAACTCCAGAATATAATTTCAACTAGCCGCTTTAAATCCACAAAGAATCATTAGAAAAATCGCTTCGAATTCTCTTTATAGGGTTCAACGCCTATACCAAAAGAAACTATCAAAATCCATAAGATTCGAACTATCAACTAGGGTCTTTACCAGTCGAGAATTCACAAAGAAATCGGCACTCTTTCACCCGCGCAAATCCTTTTATATTGCTCCCTTAGCTCTCGCTCGCCTTCAGTCGCTGCATGCGGCCTACCGCAGTCACTGGAACGACCTCTGCCTGCCTCCATCTACGCTAGGGCAAAGCGACCTCTAGCGGTACGGAGCGACATCTATCTGCCTCCATCTACGCTAGGGCAAAGCGACCTCTACCTGTACGAAGCGATCCCTCTGTCGGCTCTATGCCGGCTAGGGCAAAACGACCTCTACCGAACAAACCTACGTATCGGCAAAGCATTTAGATAGCGCCACGACAAAAGGCTGGTTCGCTTCATTAAAACGATATTAAATTACATTACATTAAATTACATTTAATCATATCGCATTGCATCAAATCACATCAAATCACATTACAATTTGCATTACATCCTCTGAACAGTAATGTAATGATACATTTTAACTGCACATTATTTGATAGTTCGAAACAACGATGGATGTAATACATAATAAATATAATACATGTTATATCTACATGGGTGAACCGAAGAGGCTTAAATGCCTTGCATCTGCAATGTAAGGCCAAGTTTGTATAGCGCCCTGTAAAGGATGAATGATTAACCGAATCACCGATCGGTCGTCTGATTGATTTATGTAGCAAGCCTATAGCTGACTAATGTTCAGTAGATCGGTAAATGTTTTGAAGGATCGACTGATGGATCAGTTGATTCATTAGGCCTGATCGAACTATTGATTGGATCACTAAGTCACCGAAGAACGGATTCGTCGAATGGTCGATTGAATTATTGATTGATTCAAAGAGTAATTGCTAGATTAATTGATTCGTGATTGGCTTAATGATTAACTGTTGTCTACCTTCCTCGTAGCTGCGTGGTACATCGTGGTTCAGATTCTGGCGTCAATCGTTGCCACTGCATTTGCTAGAGCGTATGTTACTGTTGGAATATTTTATTTCAATCTATAGGCAGGTTAAGAATTCGGTTTTTTATTATCAACCACTCCATCATACTATACGAACATACCGGAAGTAACATACAGTTCATTGAAAAGAGTTCTACCTTAGCGCCACCTACACTTTATTGCCTAAACTGTGTATGATATGCTACACATAATGCCTACATCTTCATAGTAATAGTTGCCAGTCTACTCCATAACAAGATAATCAACTATCATTCACATTAGCCCGTTTGTGAGGTTCTTAAAAGGCGCTGTATAAATGGCCAGATATACATACATACATACATACATACATACATACATACATACACACATGATTACATAAATACATACATACATACATATTTAGCGGGTGTAGGTGAAGGTGTGCCTTAGCATTCGATTAGCCAGAGACTGAATTTGTTTTCTTCTACGCTATCAATTTTTCCCAACCTTTCTGTCATCAAAGTTGATCATAATTATAGCACATTTCAAGGGAGATCCATCAAAATCGCTCCCGACCTGACGAAAGAAAGCCACGATTGAAGGGAAGAATTTTCGACCGTTGACGGAATACAATTAAAAAGGGCCAAGATGTATCGTATCGTATCGTATTTGATAACTTATATAGCGCTAGATGTATCGTATCGTATTTGTTAACATATAGCGCTAGATGTAGCGTATCGTATCATATTTGATAACTTATATAGCGCTGTTCACAGAACGAACTACTCAAAAGCGCTTCCAGCTTGAGGACCCCGGGAAATAATGTCTTTCTCTCCAGCAGAGGCCCTGCACGATTCGAAGACGGAGGTTCAATCTGTAGAGAAAGGCCAATAACAGATGTATCGTGGGCTTATATATTGTTTACTGTATCTTTTGCATAGTTTATTGTATAAATATTATTGTATATTTGTTATATTTTATATATATTGTATATTTTTATATTGTATGTTATATTTGCGATGACAATAAAACTTTATCAATATACCTACTTTAGCATGTATGTGTGTAATTGGCAGGTTAGTTATATAGCGCTTTTTAGGAGCCTCTTATGGGGGCTGAAACATGGCTAACTGATAGATCTTTAGCTCTAAGATTTTCCTTTAACTGTATGCTTTTTTGTGCAATTCGTAAGTAAAACAATAATAAAAACGATGCAAGTGGTAATATAAAAACAATCGCAGAAACAATGACATTATAACAGCGCCAATAACATTAGGGCCTATAATCAGGGGAGTGGTCACAGAGGAGCCATGTACCCTAATCGAAAATATTTTCAGCCCGGAGCCCTATTTCCCCTACTCGAAAACACTTCGGCCTGAGGTGCTTTGGGCCTCTACGTTCGGCCCTAAAGATTCAAATTTATGGTGTGCCTAAGTTCAGATGTGGCTTATAACATCGTATGTGGCCAGCTGCATGGGAAAGAAAGTTATTGAATAATTGGTGGTCTGGAGTACTCAAGGGTTAGTTCAAAGTCTAAATTTTCACTTTAAATCGTGAAGCACTCGTTTATTAAATAGCGGAGAGCAACCAAGGTCGTCACAAACTTTTCGTGAAATAAATTGAGACCTTGCTTCCTTGGCCTCAATTTAAAAACCTGGATCCGCCACTCCTCCTACTCTCAAAACTGTATTACTTAATGCTAACTAGTGACGTTATTGTTGAATGACGTAACGTGACGTGTTTCCAATGGCGTTTACATTGTAATCGTAATCTCGAGATTTCTACAGCGCCCAACGAAAGCTATGTCGCGGAAAACAGCTCATTCACAGGCGCTCAGTCAGAACAAAATCGATAGGCAAGAAGAGTTCGGTTCCAGGTCAAGATCCAAGAGTTACAGATGGTTTACAGATGTGTATCGTTTGTAGGTTGACCCCTGCCGATAAGTTGAACTCGATGACGTGGCTGCCTCAGGTGACGAATGAGCTGAGCGTCTGGCAGACCTATGGCATCGAGGTCTTTTCCAGCTTCATCCTCGTCATCGCCTACCTCAGCTGTTCCAACACCTACCGCAAGGACACGCGCATGCTGCCATGCCTTCCGATCGCAGCTGCTGCCGGAGTGGCCATGCTGACGGCGGTAGGGTCGTTTGAAGGATAGATAGACTGATGGATGGATGGATGGGTGGATGTGTGGATGGGTGGATGGGTGGGTGGGTGGGGTTGGGTGGGTGGGTGGATGAGTGGATGGGTGGATGGGTGGGTGGGTGGGTGGATGGGTGGATGGGTGGGTGGGTGGGTGGGTGGATGGGTGGATGGGTGGATGGATGGATGGATGGGTGGGTGGATGGGTGGGTGGATGGATGGATGGATGGATGGGTGGATGGATGGATGGATTTGAGGAACTGAGTTGACTGATTCATTGATCGATTGGCTGATTGGATCGGTTGATTGGTGGATTCATTAACTGGCAGAGTAGGCCTAGTTTAGATAATTAATTGAACGGTCACTTGATCGATGATCATTTGACTGATTGATCTGTCAAATCGATCCGCCAATTGATTGATTTTGAATGGATATAGTTGGAAAGATAGACAGATTGATAAATGTACGGCTGCATGGCTTAACGGACAAATGAAAGACTAGCTTTTCTGTCAAATGGAATAATAATAATAATAATAATAATAATAATAATAATAAACAGAACAGCCGTGGTCGCAGGTGCTGCTGCTGAGATCGCAGCAGAACGAAAAACCTCAAAATACAGTGATATTCTCTCGACACACTGCTTCGTCCCTCTGGCCTTCGAGACTCTAGGCCCCATAAATCAGGAAGGCTTCAGCCTCATCAAGAAAATCGGACGCCATTTAACTCAAGTATCGGGAGATAAGAGGGAGACTTCTTTCCTGTTCCAACGCCTCTCCATTGCCATCCAGCGATCTAACGCGATTGCCTTTAATGGCACATTCTTGGAGCCAGATTTAAGCGAAGACTGGCAATTCCAGAGAACAATCACCGTGCCTGAAGCCAAGATTAAAGAAAAGGAGAGAACCTGGAACTGGTCGTCGAAACCCAGCCGACGGGCCCCAACCGATCCTCTGGGTCAAAGAGCCACACCGCCTGTCGAAGGTCAGCCGGCGGGTCGAGGTCTAGGAGACGTCGACGCTCGGGTCAGCGAAGCCCACGACGCAGGCGCTTTCGAAGCAGACGACGACGGCGATGAAGAGGAGGGAGTTGGTGGTGCTGGATGTTCGTCCGATCCACACCGGAAGTTCTTGCGCCCCATCGAAGAAACGCCCACAGAACGCTCTACACTTACGCGACCGCTAACTCAGGGTTGCTTCTTCACCACGGCGCTTAAAGACAAGATCACGAGATTCGGAGGTGCAGCTAGTCGACCTGTTTCCAGTGTACCAAACAGGACGCCACAGCAGCTCTAGTTGCTCCAGCAACAATAGATTTGTATAATAATAATAATAATAATAATAATAATAATAATAATAATAATAATAATAATAATAATAATAATAATAATAATAATAATAATAATAATAATAATAATAATAATAATAATAATAATAATAATAATAATAATAATAATAATAATAATAATAATAATAATAATAATAATAATAATAATAATAATAATAATAATAATAATAATAATAATAATAATAATAATAATAATAATAATAATAATAATAATAATAATAATAATAATAATAATAATAATAATAATAATAATAATAATAATAATAATAATAATAATAATAATAATAATAATAAAATAATAATAATAATAATAAT